>BCHZ01000004.1:1985512-2011094 GCA_001599795.1 Exophiala calicioides
ACGCCAGATTGCTCACGCTAGTTAACGTATCGGGATGATCGACGCCCAGCACCTTCTCCCTCCCCGCGAGGGCCTGTCGACTCATCTCCTCCGCCGCCTCGTACTTCCCTTGATATCGTAGCACTGACGCTAGATTGCTCAAGCTGGTTAACGTCGAGGGATGATCGAATCCGAGCATAGCTTCTCGACTCTCCAGGCTCAGTCGTGCCATATCCTCCGCCACCTTATATTGCCCCCTCTCGGAAGCATACCACGATCCGCGATATAAAATCGCCGCCCACTTTTCTCGACGGTCCTCGCTCACTCGATATAATGCTGTTGTTTCCATATGCGGGAATAGTTTCTGGCACACGGGCCAATTCGCGTGGTCTCCAGTGGGAAATGCTAGTTCGAGAATGTCCACATATCGGTCCTGCCATCCGACAAGTGTGTGATTTACCTGGAGCCATGTCTTGGTCGAGAACTGCACCAGCCGATGCATATCAAACACCTGCTCACTCTCTCCGACTCCGATAAGGTCAAACCCTCTCAGGGTGGTGATGTCTTCGTCGAAATCTGTCGGACTCTGACTTCCCGATGTCGGCTCCTCCTGCTCCTGACACAGCGGTTCGAGGTACCGGCCACGCAGAAGATAGTCGGGAATCGCTTCCCGGTCGAAGAGACTCATCAGCGACAGGAGTCGAGCCGCCGAGTCTCGGGTCTGCCGAAGATAATCGAACGACACGAACCACGTGGTGATGATCGAGTTCGACGCCTGTCCATCTCGTCGAGGATCCCGAAGGTCGACCTGTAAAAGTTTGGCTCGGTCATTGTCACTCCGCCTCAACTCCTCGAGGTATTTCGGTATCGTGATCCGTGGTGCGCGTTGAATCACGTGTGCGGCCGCCTGGCTCATCGCCAACGGCATATAGTCGAGCTGTCGGGCTAGGTCGATCAAGTCTGCCCGCCGATGGTCTCGCTCTTGCCGTCGGAGTCTCCTTGTAAGAAGAGCCACGGCCATGTCTGGGTCCATCGGTGCGAGATCTAGGATGTCTTCGTCATATTCGATCATTCCTTCCGCGATCTTTCGGTTCCGGGTCGTGATTAAAATCGACCCGTGACTGGACGGCGGGAGATAGTCCGCCAACGCACGACTCGTGACCGTGGTAGCGGATCCTGTCACACCAGCCCCACCAGCCTCACCACTCCACGGCGTGAACATGACATTGTCGTCGTCGGCATTGTCTACCACCATCGTCCAGGGCCCATTGTTCTCGTCGGACAGCCAGTCGTAGGTCAGGCCGAGAATATCCGCTTTCGGTTCGTTCCACCAGGCCAACTGTACTCGTCGCGCGATGCTTCGGTAGCTCTCTTCAAATCTGGCCGCACTGCTCGCGTGCACCCAAAACACCCACCGTTGGCGGTGTTCCTCGCGGACGCGGTAGGCATACTCGATCGCCACCTGTGTTTTCCTGGCCTGCGCTTTAGCCGGCTCGTGTAGGTATCAACGTCGAGGCTCTTACCCGATCCCTCCAAGTCCCACCAATCCGATGCGTGCCGCCGGTTCAAAGGCTCGTTGCCAGATCTCCTTCAGGACAGGACGGCTGACAAAGTCATGGTCGCGGCGAAAGGGGATGATGATCGACGGAGGAGGGGGGGGTGGTGCTAGTCAACGCGATTAGCCTTAGTCATGCTTTCAATCTCGTCGAGGTTCTCTAACCAACGCCCGCCGCATAAAAATTGTTGGTGACATCGCCACGGTTCAGGCCGATCTGTGCGCCGTAGTTGGCCATCTCGACAGTCGTGTTATGGAGGTTGTCCCGCTGCAGTGGTTGCAACGGCGGTCCTTTTCTTATCTTGATCCAGTGGTGTAATTCTTCTAGACGCGGCTACGCAGGCCATGGTTACTCCGTCAAGATTCTGCGACTCAGCCTGATTAGAGTCGTCCTCGCTGTACCTCCGCAGTTCTAAGCGCCTGAGTCTAATTATAGATTTCGTTCCCCCGTGACTCTCTCTGGTTGGTCACAAGCCGAAGGTCTAGAATCTAATGCTTACCCAGTATCTGAACGTCGAGCCTCAGCTGAGACAACGCCTTTTATTTAATGTCTACTTCCTCCCACGTTTTAGTTTCCTCGACGCATCGCTCTGCCCATCGATATTCTCCTCCGACCCGCCACCGCCGAAGTTCTGTCTTGCAGTTTAGCCGGTACGAGAATGGCCGAGGCTGTCGGACTAGCATTCGCGATCCTAGGCGCCTTTAACGACGCGGTCCAATCTTTCGAGTACGTCCAAATTGCTCGAAACTTCGACCAAGACTTTCAGACCGCCATTCTCAAGCTCGACATCTCTAAACTGCGTCTTTCGCGATGGGGTGAATTGGTAAAACTGGATCGAGTTACAAAGAATATGCAAATGTTACCTGGGGTAGTAGGGTCTCAGGATGACCACGAGCAGGCGAAAGCTTTACTGGACCAGATTGTGGAATTATTTGGGGATGCAGAACGCATCTCGGCAAAATTGAAGCCACGAGGAAGTGACTCCGATGTTCATGACACCGCAAACGATTTAGACGAGGCTACGACTTCTCTACATACGAAGCTAGAGACGCTGTCACTAAAGCGCTTCAAGCCTGGGACCATATCGAGGAAGGTGAAATGGGCGCTGTACAAGGAGAAACACTTCAATCGGTTGATCCAGGACACGACAGAACTGGTCAATGGCTTGGTTGAACTCTTCCCAGCGGCCAGACCAGAGCAGACACGGCTGTGCGAAGAGGACGGGCTTGAATTGGCATCGGACCAGAACGTGTCGCTCATTGTGCCCATTGTCGCCGAACAAGACCCCGAACTCAGTGCAGCTATCGCAGCTACACATCCTGGCGGGAACCCGACTTTCAACATCACATTCGCGGGGAGCACCAACCACGGTCTTCAACAAGGCTACTTCTCCGGCCAGCAAACGAACAATTTCGGGGCCCGACGTTGACGCAGGCTAGGTATCTACGGTCTTCTTACAAGACGTCTATATCACCTAAGCACACTTCGAAACGACTTACCGGCACAGAATTCTCTTTGTCAATTCTCGTTGTCTGCATGATTATTCGTAGCTTCATCTTGTCTCCCGATTCCGTACGATTTCTGGACCCTCACTATCACGGTTAGAGTCTATAGGAGCGTGTTCAACTGGTAGGTGTCAACCAAGATATAAATGCTGATACTGTCAGGGACTGACAGGAGACATCGGGTAAAGGCTTACCCCGCTTGCCAACGCGCATGAGGCATTTACATATAGTGTACGCAACGCTTGCGAGATCTCTGAGATTCTCAAGCGTTAGTATCTCTGTACATAGAGCATAGCTATTTTACCTCCATCTCTTAATCCCTAACAGATACGAAGGGCTATGAAAGAGGCTTGCGGTAGGCGCAGTGGTGTTGACAGACCTGCGGTGCCAAGGCCTATCACGTGTAGTCCCATCACGTGGTCTTGCCACGTGAACTCTTAGATTACCCTCACCACAATACGTCAGGGAACAGACCATGTGTCATTATAGAATTTACTACGAGATTATTACAAAATATTGTATCGGAGGTAACAGACACTGCCTATCGATTATTGGCTACAGGCACAAGTCATGCTGTACTGTTTTGGGAAAGCTTAACCCAAAGCGATCCTTGGCTTTCCTTTGGAGAAACATAAATTACATAGAGTTCAAAAGGGGAAGCCGGTTTCGGGACGGACTGTACCAACAGCTACTGAGCAAGTAGCTTAGGTAAGCAGATCGCCGCCTAAAAGATTGTCCGTGCGGCTAAACTTGACCCCGCAGCCAGTGGGTTGACATCCCATCGTTGACAGGGTCGTGACAGGGCTCATGCTATCACAATGTCAATAATCGATACATGACTCGACCTCATCTGAAGTCCACGACTTAACACCGACCCAGGTTGTTTGAAATGATATGTCGCTCGGACTCTTTCCATGCTTCCAACCTCCGCCGCCATCGACACATTCTGAACATAACCCTCCCGCTGGGTATGATACTATCCAGATGAACCAGCCGAGCTCGTCCTCTCTTGACATGACCGGCGCGGGTTCGCGAAGTAGCTCCGCTTGTCATGCATGTCGCACGCGGAAGCAGAAGGTAGGTCGATTGAATGGGACATCCTCGTCCGCCTTAGATTCCTTGGTCCCGTTCTCCTGCTTACGATGCGCGTGTCCAGTGTGACGGAGTCAGGTATACTACCTATTTCGCCCTGGGCGGTTCGATTTTTACGGACTGGGACACGCAGAGCGGTACTGACCAGGATCGATTGAAACGTCTAGGCCCGTGTGTCGTCGGTGTCAGAGGCATTCACAGGAATGTATGTGGCCGAGGCAACAGAAACGGTCCGTCGTCGCCCCTCCCATTGGTTTCGTTCAACCACCGCCCCCTCTCCGTGAACGTCTGGTCTCGTTGGCGATCGAGTCTCGCTCATTCTGACTTTATTTCTTGTTGACAGCGGCCCGGCAAAGGGCTACGTCGAAGCTCTCGAGACACGGCTGAAAGAAACGGAGCGCGTTCTCTGGCAGCTACTCTCAGCATCGACACGCGAGTCCTTGGACGCTGCCTTCTCGGCCGGAGCCCAAGACGGTAGACCGGCGGCATTGTCGGCAAGCACGCTAGGAACGACGCAAGAGAAGAAATCCGCCGTCGCGTACTGGGAGCAGTTTCCTCTCCAATCAGCCGACCAGGTCATGGCCTGGAAGCAGGATTTGGACTCTTCTGGCGTCATGAGAAGACCACCGGCTTTGGAGGAGGAGCATTTTGCGGCACCCCCCGGATCTAGTTCTGCGGCGCCACGACCACCCCAACACGAACCCGACGCCTATGGCGAGACGTCTCCCGGTGACATGGAAGATGAAGAGATGAACGACTTGGGACGTGAGACCACCGACCGAGAGATTCTGTCCTCTTATGGAATGCAGTCGTCAACGACGTCCCCCCTTCAGCTTCACCAAGGCGGTGGCGGCGTCGAGGGAGGCGATATTGATGTTGCCGCGCAACGACCGCCACAACCACCCGGCACTTCTGGTCTTTCAGAACCAAAGGAACCTCCTGACCAGTGGAGATCGAGTCGAGAGAGGGCTGCGAGCAGGTTTGGGTTGTCCAAGGACTTTCAAGAAACTTTTCTTTGGTAATGGGAGGGTCTTCGAGGTTTCAGGTCGAGTCAGAGAGTGTGTACAATTCTTTCGTCATGGGATAGCACTTGACCGTCAAACCCGTCCACCGACCGATATGTGATAGTAGTACCTAGCCTGGCATTTGTCCGCGTCAGGGTGCATCCCACGCACCCCACTCTGACATCCTGCCCGGGCCGTAGACCATGGCATCGAAGGGCACACTGCCAAAAGTTCCCATGTTGTTGGGATACAGGTTTTCTGTAACTGGCCATCCGGGATACTCGGCGCCGTCTGTGATTTCAAACCCCGAATGACCGAACCCAAAGTCGGTCCCGGTATATTCTGGCCATGGGAGCATGGCAGCATTCTCGAAGCCTGCCAGATTGGAGAGGTCGGGCTCAAGATCTTGGCCAAAGAAAGCAGGGTCGGTGACTTGTCGGTGCTCGGTCGGCTGTCCGCTCGAAGAACAGTTGGCGATGCCATGGCCAGTGTTGTCCGCAGCAGCAGCAGGTCCCTTCTCGTAATGATTTGGTTTCCTTCGTTTTGCCCGTGGCTCACTCCGACCCCTTGGTGCAGTAACGTCGGACGTCGAACGGTCCAGGTGGGATGGGAGTTGAGACAGATCATGGATGAGATGTTGTCTTGAAGAACCAGCAGGGGATATTCCTTTGGATCTTTCACCATATTGCTCTCGGAGGTTTTCCAGGAGACTTTTCAGGGCCGCCGAGCAATGTTTTGCATTGTTCCATCTCTGGTCCATGGCTGTTATCTGCTGGATACAATCCTCGATCTCTCTGTCACGTCGAGATGGTGATGTTAGCAATTTCGAAGTGCCGACGAGCCGCGGGGGGGGGGGGGGGGCCGGGGGGCGGGCTAGGTCAGGACTGGATACCAAGATGCGACTGGCTGCTGGCGGTAGGCTGAAGCGTGTCTGGAGGGGGGGGGGGGGGGGGGGGGGGGGGGGGGGGGGGCGGGGGGGGCTCACCTTTGGGCTTTGCTGAAAGGATATAGTTCCAAAGTACAAGCAAAGGATAGAACCAGGCCGGCCATCCACGTGGTAGAGAGCATGCCGGGCCAAGACACCACGAGTCGCCATTGGCTCTGGTGTTTCAATGTCGTCGCAATCTGTCGACTAGCGGCAACGCAGGCTTGGAGACTGGATCGGAACTCGAGCGACTTGGGCGCGAGAGACAGAAAAGGCCGGTTGATGAGGAGAAGGAGGTGATTGTATGCGGTGATGAAGAAGAAGGTGAAGGTCGACGTCAGTTCCATTTTGCCACCCGTATACTCCTCTTGCAGTCGTCGAGGGAGGCCGTTCCACCACGCCTGGACGTTGGATTGCAGCTCCATCATCTTCTCCGTGTTGATGGCACGGTTCTGGAGCGACTTGTGGAACATTTCGAGCGCTTGCCCTGTCAGTCGACAGTAAAGCACATAGTGGCCAAGGATCTCGGACCCGTTCGTTGGTTCTACGGCACGACGACTAGTCGCATTATGATCATGTCGGTTCCGAGGGTCGTCGGCGGCGGCTTCCGAGGGAAATTGGTGGCTAGAGATTCCATCACCGTGGGCGGAAGAGCTTGTCGTCGTGTTCCCTTCCGGGTCTCGTGTCTGTAAACGGTATCCTCTGGGTAGGTGGGCGAGAATGTCCTCCTCGGGTGTGGTGGACGGTTTTGACCGACTGCTTGAACGCCTTGTCTTGACCGGGCTGTGAAGTTCGGTCATTCCGGGAATGCATACATCGAGGTCTGAGTCTTGAATGCCCAGGGGAAGGCCCAGGGCCTGACTCAGATACCGGTCTAAAACGTACGCGCTCCAGAAGATCCGTTTTCGAAGGTCGCATTCTTGTCGCGGAATCTGTGCGTAGCGGAGCGGACAGCGGTGCAAGCCGGCGTGGAAAGCCAACCTGGACAGCGTGCCGCCGACCGTGGACGCCGCCCGAAGTGACATGGTGGAGACGAGGTAAAGTTGTGCGGCCAGCAGCGCCTGGAGTGAGTGGGTGTCATGGCTACTGGCAATATACCCGATGAGAGACAACAGTCTGTGAGGAGATTCCACTTGCGACTCTGGAGGGAGAGACCGGCCTTCCCAATCGAGGGCAGCTATATTGAAGACACATTGACAGATGACGGCCCGGCACAGACGAGTCCTCAAGTCGTTTGCTGAACGGGGTTTGAGATTGTCATTGCCCTCGAACAAGCCGAGGATGGTTTCGAGGAGGCTCGGGCCATGCAGGAATGGGAAGAGAGGATGCCAATTCCGGAGGTAGAGCATGAAGAGCTCTCGCGCCGATTCCTTGTCCGGAGCACATCCAAGGCCGTGGCCCTTGACACCGTAGGAATTCGACTTCGCGTCAGTCGCCTCGACGGATTCGCATTCGATCTGAATCCTCACGGCCGCACTGTCGTCATTCTCGATCTGAAGCCGAGTTTCGGGATCGACGAGGCGACTGTCGACAGCCTCGGGGCCATTTTGATGAGACTCGTCTTCATTTGCGACAGCCCTTGAGGAGATCTTGGAATCATAGGCCGACCTCGCGAATGCCCGGAAGACGGTATTGACGAAGAAAACTCCACTCGAGCTTCCAATGAATTCCGTCTTTTGAGGGGAAGAGGCGGTGATAGATCCGATCTCAATCGGTGCTATTGATTTGGCAGGCATTGAGAAACATGGTACTCATGTCGAGAGATACTACTCCGTACTTATAGTATATATCTGTTTCATGGAGACTACCTAGGTACGAGGAGAAGGTAGACGTAAAGTTTAGTTGACTTGGGACAACGCGGGGACTTAGCGGGCACTTTAGTGGCGATCTACCTGCGGCTGATTGGTTTAATCAAAGCAGCAATCAATCTGCAAGCTATGGCGAGGACTCAACAACACTCAGAATCCCCTTTCCTCCCCCGTCGTGGATATCATGGACCAGAAACTCCCCTCTCATCTCCTACCAATCCTACTTCGTGCGTGACAAACCCACGCGCTTAATCTCCTTACAAACAGCGAGAGTGACGTCCTTGGTATCAGCGTGACCGCCCAGATCGCGAGTCAGCACGCCGGCCCTGCAGACATTTTCAACGGCGGCCATGAGGGCAGCGGCGGCATCCTTCTCGCCCAACCAGGAGAGCATTTCGGCAGCGGACCAGAAGGTAGCGACCGGATTAGCGACGCCCTTGCCCGTGATGTCGAAGGCACTGCCATGGACGGGTTCGAACATGGAAGGGTTTTTGCGGGTGGGGTCGAGGTTGCTGGAAGGGGCGACGCCGATGGAGCCGGCGAGGGCGGCGGCCAGGTCGGACAGGATGTCCATGTGCAGGTTTGTGCCGACGACGGTGTCGATCGAGTTGGGACTGTTGACCATGCGGACGGTCATGGCGTCGACGAGCATCTTGTCCCAGACGACGTCCGGGAAGTCGGCGGCGACCTGGGCGGCGACCTCGTCCCACAGGACCATGCCGTTGCGCATGCTGTTGCTCTTGGTGACGACGGTGAGGTGCTTGCGCGGGCGCGCCTGGGCCGCCTCGAAGGCGAACCGCATGATCCGCTCGATCCCCACGTACGTGAAGATGGACACTTCGGTCGCCGTCTCCCACGTCTGGCCCCGGTGTGACCGTCCGCCTTGGCCCGAGTATTCCCCCTCCGAGTTCTCCCTCACCAGGAGCCAGTCGATGTCGTCCTGGCCCGCCCGCCGGAGCGCCGTCTCCGTGCCGGGGAACGTCCGGATCGGTCGCACGTTCGCGTACAGTTGCAGAGGCCCGCGGATCGCCAGGAGCAGCCCCCAGAGCGAGATGTGGTCTGGTACGTCCGGCGCTCCCACCGCCCCAAACAGTGATGCGTCGTAGCCTCTCAACACGTCCAGCACGTTTTCTGAGACGTATCGCCCCGTCTCCTTGTAGTACGCCGTGCCCCAGGGGATGTGACTGAACTCGATCGTGAACGTGCCCAGTGTTGATGCCAGTTGGTTCACCACCTCGATCGCCGCACTCACTACTTCGGGCCCAATCCCATCGCCCGGTATTGAGGCGATGCGATAGTGGTGGCCACCGTCGGTGTTGACCTTGTCACCCATACTGGTTTTGGAGACACGGGAAATACTGTTGCGGTATCGGGGCTTTCGATGGAATGGTGATAGAGATCTGGAATTCGAGGTGGTAGTGGGTTGGAACGCGGGCCCGCCGTGTTTAAATACAAAGCGCCATGCGTCTTCCACGACCCCAGATGAGATTTATTCAAGGGGGGGGGTAAAGCAGGCCTTCCGAAAGGCGGCTCAAAAATAGGCCGACAAGAAACACGACACGAATTCGAAGCGTTGGTCTGAAGAGGAGTCCTGGTAACCCGAAGTCATATTGGCTGGTGGCATGGGGTTGTCGTCCTCGTCGGGCAATATTTTACGCGACGCGGTGAAAAATGTCGCCTCGACATCTCGACACCTCGACACCTCGACACACTCAGACCGACCGAAAGCCCGTCACGTACGCCATGGTGACGAAGCACACATCCAAGAAAATTGGCCGTTTCTTTCTAGTCTTTCTATCAAGTCTAAAAACCCCGCGAAAATGCCAACAGCAACCTGCCGCCCTCCATGATACAAAAAAGAAAAAGGCCGTAGGGCGATTGAACAAGATTCCGAGGACGGTGTTCGTGAAGTCTGGTGTGATGATGTGCCGGCCCGCAGCATTCAACTGATCATTCCCGCATCGGAGCTGTCAAGCGGAACAGTGAAAAGATCATCTGGTCAACGGTTGTGACCAACGCAATAGAAATACAACCATGAAGGGAATCTGACGAGCTTGTTACTCTCAGGCGAGTCCACTCTCCCCGGTCTCAGCCATGTACTTCTGGCATTGCAGCATGATGTCGAGCTGGGCTGCCACTTCACTGAGCCTGCCCAGCACCTCTTTGTTTCCGTCGACAAATCCCACAATGCTGTACTTGATTCCTGTCTCTTTGCAGAATTCCCGCACCAGGGTCTGTAGTTTCCGAAGATTGTGTCGGGGAACCTGGGGGAACAAGTGATGGACGGCTTGAAATTGCAGGCCGCCGTGGATGAAGTCTAGCCAGGCCGGACAGTCGACGTCCATGGTGGTCCGTAGTTGACGCTGGGGGAAGCTTTCGGCATCGCCAAGGTCGGCTGTGGGCATGCCCCAATGGGACAAGGTGATCTGAACATGTAGTGGCATGGTGATGATGTGAGAGATGAGAACGAATCCGATGCGTGTCGTCCAGTTAGGGAGGGTGCACCACACCAGGCAGTACCCGAAAAGAAACCAATAGCAGGCCATGAAGGCAAGTTCGGTTGGACGCATCCATGACGTGAGACGGCCCTTGGAATGAGGGCGGGTGAACAAGTGGTGGAGGGAGAGGATGTAGAGGTTGAAGCGCGCAACGCCCATGACCGGGTAGTAGGTGTAGCGCTGGTACTTGACGGCGACGTCGGCAACGGCATCCCACACGTAAGTGAAGTCATAGTAGGTCGAGTGGATCGACTTCATGAAGGAAGGACAGGTGGCAAAGAGAGGAACGTTCTGGATATCGGGATCGTGTTCCTGCGACACAGTCAGTCTCGTTGCGAGTTCCACCCAGTCCCAGATCGATGGGACGGGCCTGACTCACGGGATGATTGGTGATCAAATGATGGACGTTGTGACTGCTCTTCCACCAACCTATCGACAGGCCGCAGCAGAAGTCGGCGACAAACATGGCGATCAGACTGTCGACGAAGAAATTGTGGGTGATGCCTCGATGTCCGGCGTCGTGGGCGGTGAACATGATTTGATGCTAGCGTGTGTCAGAGGCAAACGTCTTGCAGAGAACAGAGCGGCGGGGCACGTACCCAGAAGAGCCCGAGGAAACAGGCAGAGACCCAGTACCAGCCTGGCCGTAAGGTGGCATAGAAAAGGGCAAAGAGCAAACCATAGCGGACGACTTCCTTTCCATATTCGATCAGTCGACAGTCATAGTATCCCTCGTTGTGAACACGCTGATGCAACGCCTGGTACTTCAAGGTGATGTTGTTCTGCGTCTCGGGGTCCAATGACGGATAGTCTCGCAGGCAGTCGTCGATCTCGCCTCGGACGACTTTGTTTACAAAGGCCTCGGATGCTCGGTCCAGTCTCCCCGGCTGGGGTTGGCGGGGCTTGAGTGCGTCCTTGACATCCCCCTTCCGGTCCGACAGCAGGCCGTTGGTGCGTCTCTTGCAGATGTCGCTGTTGGAGTCGCGCGCGGTGTCCGGCAAGGTACTGCACGGGGTGAGGGTCGAGGCGTCGCTTAGGTCGGCGTCGGAAAAGTCATCCTGCTCGTCGTCGACTTCAGGGTACTTGCGAAAGATGCCTCCTCTAATTGGCGGTGTGAGATTGGTCCACGGTTCCACAATGAAGCCAATTCGGTAGCGATGCATCAACGACAAGGTCTGGGCTGAGTGATAACTGCAAGGGAGGGGATTGATTCGTCAGCATGAGCGTTTTTGAGACCGGAAACGACATCCGATCCGGAGCATCCGGTCGCATCTATTTAGTCACCATGTCCATGCGGATCGGGGGTATAAGACGTGCATGACACCTCGGTCTCGGGGCTGGGGATGGAATGCGTCGCTGCACGACTCGACAGGCAGAAGATTGAGTGTTTACATGTTGATTTCGTCCGTGGCGTCTCTTCCCACCATGTGCATGATGGCCAGGCGGCCGCCGGGGTGCTTCTCGAGCCAGGCGTCCAGCTGCAACACTCGGCCTTCGAAGACGACGATAGTGTGTCCATCTGCGATCATCGATTCCACCGACGACGCCGTCAGGATCTGATTCCGGTCCATCTTGGAGGTAGGGAGGTAGGTTTAAGGAGGGCGGGTTGCTGGCGTTGCTGGCAAGGAGGTCGGCCGTCTTCTGCGGTCCTCTGCGGTCTTTTTGTCGCGGGTTTGCGTGCGGCGGCGAGAGTCACTGATGTCGAGTGTTGCAGGCTGTGAAGGAGAAGATGTCCATGCAACGTGAGTATTATTATGGCAGCGTTCTTGAAGAGGCCATGGTTGAGAAATTCTCGAGCGAGCGGGCTAGCTCTGGTGCCCTTTGAGTGATGCCTGCAATGTCTCGCAACCTGCGCCCCCTTGGATTGCGACGGACTCCACCTGGAATGCCACAACTTGGGTCATCCCTTCCCGACTTTGGGGCCTGCGCGCCCTGAGGCTCCCCTGAGGCTCCCCTGAGGCTCTGAGCCTAGAAGCCTCTCCTGCGCCAGAGTCCGCCAGACCGCCAGAGTCGGCGAGTTGCACCTCCAACACCTCCAACACTGACGAACGCCGCACTGCAACACTGCAACACTGCAACACTACAACCAGAACTTGCACGCAGCCAAGCCAACAGCCAAGTCTAGATCAAAGTCGTCGACGCTGGCGTCCCGTGTTCGAAATATTCACCATTCACCATTCACCATGCACCATGCCCCATATCCACTTGCAATCATGATCAGTGCCAATTCACTATTGCCACTGCCGTTGCCGTCTTCGTGACGATCACGAGCTACGTGCCGTCCCCGGAACGCCGTGGGCTGATGTGCGACGGGCGGACCGTGCGTACAATGTGTCATTGACCGCCTTAGCTAGATCTGAGGAACCTCCAGGCTCCATGGAACAAGACCACCGTGCTGGTTCGGCAGCCGACTTAATGGAATTGACTGGGCGAAACGGCCGATGAGACAGACCACCACTGGCATCTGATACCGGCCGGGCCACACCGTCAGCCCGACGGTCGATCGAGACGATTATTGTGTGCATCAGGCCAGCCTCACGGCGAGCCTTGGTGGACGGGGGACGCAGTCATACGG
This sequence comes from Exophiala calicioides, assembly GCA_001599795.1. Lineage (NCBI taxonomy): Eukaryota > Fungi > Ascomycota > Eurotiomycetes > Chaetothyriales > Herpotrichiellaceae > Exophiala > Exophiala calicioides. The sequence continues at coordinate 1,998,455 of BCHZ01000004.1, forward strand.
AGTCCGGAGTACCAACCAGGAGAAGCAATTTACGATGCATCATGTTCCGGGTCATTGTTGCGAAAGTGGGCCTTGCGACGCAACAGATGCTCGAATGGGAAGCCTCTATTGTTCCACGCCGAGCATGATCCGGGAGCGAGGCTGTTCCTGGCCAACAGGTCCGCCCAGTTTTTCTACAGAATAATAACTTGACGGCGAGTGCGGACGAGGCGAATGACGCAGCCTGCCCATTATTATTGTTGGTCTCAGCCTCTTTCTCCAAGTGCCAATAGAATCCGGTGGGCGACATCTGGGGCGTCGTCACCCCCGTGTGCACCTCCGTACCTGTACACCCACCCCCCCTTGGTGGCCCCCGTGTTGGCACCCTTGCGGATCTTGAAACCATGTATTTTCTTCTTCGCCAAGGGCGCAGGCGACAACCGTGGCGGAAATGGACTTCCGCAATACTAGTAGTAATTCATCAGGTGCCATTCCCCTGTCGTGTGAAGCTTAGCTGCTGTGGGGCCCCCACGTGCGCTCCTCGCATCTTGGTACCTAGGTCAATATTAGCTAATACTTGGTCCAGGTCTCGGAGTTAGATCATCTTTTCCCCTGTCGCTCAGTCGCTCAGTACTAACCAAAAAGGCAATCCATTCGCCTCGGGTACCTATTCTGTTGCTTATCCAAGACTGGAGCTGTGAAACCACTACTACATACTCTTACTGTGTACTTACTGACTCTGGTAAGTAATGCGAAGTCAATGCATTGCCAAATTGACCGCTCCTTGGACCCAGCTTTGACGAGATTTGAGAAGTCTCACACATGTTACTATGTATTCAGCCAGCGGTACCCAAGTAATTAATTAGGCTTATTCTTTCACCGTAAATGCCATGTTAAGATTCGGACAGAAGTTCTCTCAAGGTTGTATTGGTACTTGGTACTGGTAGCCTTGGCATTCAAACCGTTTCCCAGTTCCCTTGCTCTATCTTCTCGCCGTTTAATTGCAGTGGCTTCAAGGCTCCGCTATCGCATCCGCTACCTCATCCTCTCAAGTTCTTCTTTTATTCATCATCGTCATATCCCGGCTCCGACGTCAACCAGAATTTTCACATGGTTCTCCTTATCCTCGATGAGAGTCTTGAAGCCCTCCTCGGCGACCTGGTCGAGCTTGATAGTCTTGGTGATCATGCCTTCGGGTTTCATCGCACCTATGACAGATAGCAAGAGTGAGTTTTCCATTCCAGTACATACATAGTAATATTAGGATTTCAGGCGGGATCGATCCAAAGTGACATACCTGTTGAGATGGCGTTGATGACGGCCTCAAAGTCGCCCAGCGAATAGGTGGCCCTGCGGAAGAAATCGTCAGCGATGCCCATGCCCCAGTTGTTGCGAATGCTTCAAGTTAGTAAGCAATGCTCAACTTACACTCCCATGTAGCGCCTTTCCCTAAAGACGACATCGTTCATGTTCAGCGTCGCCCTCTTCTCCCACACGGCAATGTTTACCAGAGTGCCTCTCGCTTTAATCGCCTTGAATGCCGTATCCACCGCAACTTGAACACCCGCGGCGTCAAACCCGACATCGACGCCGGCTCCGTCGGTCAATCTCTCGACCTCCTCCACCACATCGGTTTTGACCGGATTGATCACATGGTGTGCGCCGAACTGTCTGGCAAACTCTCCTCTCTTGTTGCTGACTTCACTGACGATGATGTTCTTGCATCCTTTTCCAGTGAGCGCCTGAATGACAGCGAGACCAATTGGACCTCCCCCGAGGACGAGAACCGAGTCACCGTCCTTGTAGGGCGAGATGTCGACAGCGTGCCACCCGACGGCCAATGGCTCAATCAAAGCGCCAACCTCGAGCGAGACGTTGTCAGGGAGAGCCTTAACACAGCTTGACGGTACGACCATATGTTCACTCAATCCACCACCCCATCCACTCAAGCCGACGAACCCGTTTTTATCGCAGCAATTGACCAGTCCACGCTTACAGGCGCGGCAATTGCTATCGTATATCGTGGGTTGTACGCAGACCCGGTCGCCTGGCTTGACGTGGTCGACCCCGGCGCCGACTTCTTCGACGATGCCGCTGAACTCATGGCCCAACGTTAGAGGCAGTGTCTCGCCGGTAATGGCGTGCGGGTGGCCTTCTGATGGGATCAAGTTCGCACCACCCAGGTACTCGTGCAAATCAGTGCCGCAGATGCCGCAGAACTTGGGTGCGATCTTCACCTGGCCCTCTTTGACGCTGGGCACGGGGATACGGTCGAGCCGGACGTCCCGTTGACCGTAGAAGCGGAGGGCGTTCATTTCGGCCATGTTGAGTGCTGGATTTGACGCGACGAGTTTGACAGTCGAGTGCGCTGGTGGGTGGGTGGGTGTCTCTCGGGGAGACAGGTGCAGCAGCGTCTGGTCGTGTCACTCTCGTCGGCGGTTTAGGTAAGAGATTGGGCAGAGTGATGGTGGGAGAAAAAGGGCGCGTCAATGTGCAGCTTTTCCAATCAAACAACCTAGAATTCAAGTGTGTCAAATCACAGTTCTAGGGCTATCAGCATCACCCTCTGCGAAAACTGTAACAAAACAAAAAGGAAAGTAAGAGAAGTGGAAGGAGCGCAGGCAGTGTTTTGTCCCTCGCGCTTTCCTATGACGGCAATCATCAACTCCGCACTTCAGCCGGAACTGAGTAGAGTCGGCTTCTGCTCATACGGAAAAGAGGCCGTTCATCGCGCATCTTCTTCCAATAGGGATGATGGGAATCAGGTTGCTCTCCACGCCCCGCTCGACTCCTCATGGCAGCACTGGGGATTTCGACTGCGCATGTGGCTGCTTAATATGCAGGCGTCGAGTGAAAATGGAGGTCGGGTTGCCGGGTTAGGAAGGACCGAAAATGAGGGGCACGCCGAGCATTTCTTGCAGAGGGAGCGGAGAACCTGGAAGTTGGGATGAAATGCACAACGAAAAAGGCGGAAAAGGGAATGGGAGAAGGGAAATGGGGGCGACATCGGATCGACAAACGGCAAAGCTGGGGAAGATGGTGGGTGACGAGTGGCGGGTGGCGGGAAGGTCGGCCGATACTACCTGTACACAATGCTACTACTATGTAAGTACTAAGTACTAAGTACTGTTAGTACTACTACATGATCAGTTGCCAAGGTCTTGGTGCTAAGTTAACAGTACTTAGTACTAAGTACTAGGTACTAACACAATCCGGGAACTTGAAATGGCATGTTGGCCGAGGGCTGCCTTGAATGATGTCATGGCTTCAATCTTCAATAATGTTGCCCTTAGGCATATCAGGTAGGGATCGATCCATCACAAAGGTTGATATACATAGGTAGAATCAGTTCTTTCTTTAATCGATCAGGCATCAATCAAGGATCAAACGTGTGATCGAACCCTGATCGATCAAAGCATCACGATCTTAAACCACTGATGTTACTAGCACAGCAAGTACTAGGTTAGGTACTTTGTAGTAGGTACCTAGGTACCTAGATACTGTTCGCTCACGTATCCATTCACGACTCATCAAGACCCTGTCCAGTTGAAGAGCTGGGTAGACTCGACAATCTCTATTTCTTGCCAGTACCTACCTTAATACTTAGTACCTAAGTACGATATAGTATGTAAGTCTCTAGCAACCAACTTCAAGTGCTCGACAGATTCCTTGATTGGCCGGATCACATTGACGTCTGCCTGGGGAACACGAAGCGACCGATACACCCCAGAGGCCTCACTACTAAGTAGTACATACATAACAAATGTACTTATTGGTATGTCCCTAAGTAATAAGTGATAGATTAGTACCCTCTTCCTCTCACCTCCAGTCTCTCACAATCTCTCAACGCTCCTTACTTACTTTACTTGGCCACTTTTTATGTTCAACATCAATGATGCCTCCAGCGTCTGCCTCAAACCATGCCCATTTCCTATCCTCCCAGAAGATAATCATCTCCGGTGCAGGGATCGCAGGGCTAACATTCGCCATTGCTCTCTCCCACCACCTCTCCCACATAGCAGCATCATTCCCTCAAACCTCCAAGCCCAGCGTCATCATTTACGAGAGAGACAGCCGCGACGTCCGCCTCGGACGGGAAGGCTATTCCCTCTCGCTGCGAACGGATAACAAACCGGGCGGAGTTCAAGTCCTGGACTTTCTGGGCCTGTACGAGCGCATCAAGAGCGCGGGCGTCAATCCAGACGACACCGAACAGAGCCGTGGAGGCTTCAACATCTGGGATCTCAACTTCCACCCAATCCTCCATTTTCCCGTCGTGCCTTATGGCCCCAAAAAGCTGCTTTCCATGAGGATCCGCCGAAATGCTCTGCAAGAAGTCCTAGCTGAGGCAGCCGTGGAAGCCGGTGCGGAGATTCGGTGGGAAACTGGCATCACCGGGGCGCGGTCGACCGATGATGGCAAGATGGAGATCACGCTGAGCGACGGCACCGTAGAGAACTGCGACCTCCTAGTCGCTGCCGACGGGTCTCGCAGCAAAATTCGATCTGTCTTGAGACCAGCCGATAGTGAGCTCAACTACACGGGGGTGTACAGCTGGGGTGGGACGGCGAGGTTTGCGAGTCGAGAAGCCATCCCGAGACCGGTGGACCGAGATTGGGGAGTGGTCGTGGGTGCGAAGGGTGTAGGGCTCTTCGTCTCGCCCATCGATGACAAGTCGGCGCTCTGGGGCCTCAGCCGGCCCAGCCACGAGCCCAAGGAACCGCTACGATATCCGATCCCCCAAGAGAAATACGACGAGTTGATGGAGGAATCGAAACTCCTGGCCGCAAGGTTTGCGCCCGCCGTCAATGAACTGATTGCGGCCACCGACCCGACCACGGTGATGCTTTTCAACGCAATGGATAGGCCTCCGTTCCCAAATCTGCCCTTGGCCCATGGTCCCGTCATCTGGATCGGGGACGCCAATCATGCAGTCAGTCCATTTGCCGGGAACGGTGCAAATCTGGCGATGATGGACGCGTGGGATCTTGCCAGTTCGCTCAGCACGGCGTCGAATCTGGAGGAAGCCCTCGCCGGGTACGACAAGGTGTCGGTTCCTCGAGCCAAAAAGGTGCTGGATATCTCCCATTGGAATATCGACGTCGCCCATGCCAGAGGTCTAAGATTGATGTTCTACAAGGCCTTCATCAGGGTGGCTGGAATATTCATGCGACTTGTATCCTGAAAGTCGATTTTCTCTCTCGACTTAATGCTGTAACCTCTCTAGGTCGGGTACATACCAAAGATCTTATTATGAACAGTCGAAATTTCCATCCATTTTCCATCCCGCCGTGTACATATAAAAGAACTTTGAACGGGTTCGTACTTTTTCACCTTGGAACCCATACTCCACCTGTCCCAACCAGTTTGTCCTTGAGTCCCGCGCCTTCAGTACGCAACCCCAGCTTGTGCACAGGGACACGGTCGATCTGCCTCTGGCTGCTCTGTCTGAGATCCACGTATCGTTCCGTCAGAGAACGACTGGAGGCCGCCGACTTCTGGCGTTCCAAAGCGACTTCGACCGCCCACGCCGGACGAGCCAGGCTTGCTGTTGCAACAGAAATATCTTTGTAGAGGTCGAAGAGTTGGGCATCAACATCCGGTTCTTGGCCGATCTCCAACTCGTGCACCGCACGCAAGTAGCCCATGACGATGACGGAGAGCTTTGCGTCGAAAAACTGCGCCGATCCAAAGTCCTTGATCAGGTACACTCGGGCCGTGTTCTGCTGGACAACTCTGCCCCTCGCGTCCGGGTCGGGAGAGATCATGATGATGGCACGGTGCCATTCGTCAGTAATCCCCGTCTCGTCGGCCAGTTTCTTGGGCAAGCTCACGGCCGCCCAGCCGAAAAAGACGCCCTTGTGTCGCCATAGAATCTCTTCCGGTACGCCGGCTAGATTCGCGGTTGGCATCTTTAACAGGACTCGGCTTCGTCCAACGCCTGCCACCACTTTTCCGTAGAACCGAATTGGGAAAGGGGGTGCTGGTCCAGACGCATCTCCGACCAAATCTGGCCGGGATAGGGTGTCGTACGTCTCTCCGTGGCTGGGATTAACAGTATTATTGCCCTCCCTCGCCTCTTCATATTGTTGGTTCATATCTTCCATCCGGGGCTGTACGGCACTACCGTAGGCAGTAGTGATGGCTTCTTGAGCTACCAAGCTTGGTTGGTAGATCTGCGAGACTTGGCCTGTCGCAAAGGATTTGGCACTTTGGGTCACCGGGCTCACCGCCGCCGAGACAGTATTTTGTGCAACGACGGATGCGACTTTGATCCCCAATTCCAATGGCATTGTCAGTAGTGATGCCCCTCTGACGGAGCTGAAGTCGGTCGAGGCCGACGCCAGGCGAAAGACCGGGCTTCCACACAGTACTTTCTTCCCCCCTGCACTGCATAGGACGATTCGTAGATATCCATCGTCGGCCTCGCAAGGGATTCGGAGTACATCGGTCTCGCGAACTCGGTGGCTGGAAATCTCTTTGGGAGCCTTTTTAAGAAATCTCTTGATATCTCGTTGCCAGGCACGTTCGTCGGTAGGGTTGAGCTGCTCGGCTGTCGCTTGAACACTGGGCGTCACATCGATCCACGAGCTCCTTGCCCCAAGCAGCCCTCCAATCTTCAGACCTGTCTTGCCTGAAAATCCCTTTCTCTGTAACCATAACGTACGGTCCGGGGCCAGCTCCTGGTCTGAGAAGATGGTGATGGCTATATTGGTGGACGAGCCACTGTAGTAGACCAGACCGTGGGAATGACGAAGCACCGAGTAGTGCTTGGTAGATTCGTAAGGGTGGCTGATCAGACCCCCTGCAAAATGCCGTACGTCTTGCAGAGCCGTCTTGAATTTGGACTGCGGCAGCCCGCCGGGGTCGGTCGTCGCGCGAGCAGGTGTGGATGGGCTCGATGCTTGAAGAGTACTCTGATAACTGAAGTCGCTGGAATAGCTATTAGGGGACTCGACTATTCCACTGGGGGTCTCGAGATTCATAGCCTGCAAGACAGCGGCCTGCTCATCCACCGACAGATCGGGGGCATTGGAAGAATAATGGTTCAAGTCCTCGGTCTGAGCTGCTCGGATCTGCATGCCGCGACGACTAGCATTCCCTGACGTTGCCATATCGTGCTTTTCCATCGACGAAGACATTGTCCAGCTAGATTGAACGATGATCCTTCCACAAGACCGCGACTAATGGGGTAGCTTAGCTAATGACATGCAGCAGCCAGAGACGGGACTGCGACTTGAATGCCATCTTGGACAGGACTGGGCCGGTAGACTGCGACACCAGCTGTTGGTGGTCTAGGTGTAGGCGTACAGACCTGTTGTTTATTTATCAACGTTGGAACTACAAATGATGCCCACAAGTGTTTTCCCGCTTGGTGAGATGTCGGTGAGGGGCTTCGTGTTCCCAGCCCAAGGCAGTTCGTTCCGAGATCTCCGATCACGCCAGCACCATAGACACCATACCATGTTGGCTCAAGTCGGTTGTTAGAATCTCCTCGAGGACTTTATGCCTGCTTTTGACCCCCCTGGATCTTCCCATGATACTGTGAAGCTTTTGTCATCTGGCCAAGGCTGAGTCTTCCACAGAAGGAGTACTTCACCAGACAGTGTCGGATAAATGTTATCCCCAATATCGTCACAGGCGGTTTAGGAGACGTGGAAGAGATGAATTGATCATCACCCAATCACCAATGATTCTGGCGCAGATCCTTACAACCATCGTTTAATAGTTGACGTGGAGACACCACTATGTAGTCCGAGCTGGCACCATCGCACTGACAACATAACACGGGCAAGCTGAAGAGTGTGGGGGAGCCAGCCGGGCTCATCTTCCGTATCCTAAATACCATAATGTTTTGAAGGAAGAATCAAATAAAGACGAAAAAGTGTTATTAAGCTATTAAGAGTATTTTGCCTGCCAATAAGCTGGCTGTTTCGATCTGTCATAAAAGTCATGCTTCCGTCTTGTTTGTATCTGGGGCATCATCCGGACGCGGTGCTGTTGGTCCATGCCAAATTCATCTTCACACCACTGTGCCCATCCCTCCTCCAAGCAAAGCATTCAATACCTAGTAATTGGCCGTGGGAGCAGAATAACCGGTCATGCCATATCCAGGCTGGCCGTACTTCGGTTCTGTGGTCATAGGCATATTGGAGTTATGCATGGTCGAACCGGTCATGCCAGTCTCGTGGCTTGGGCGCATATCTGGGTGGGTGGCAGGCATCGCACCGGTGGCCAGTTCGGCATCACGAGTCGATTGGACCTTTTGCTTGCGCTTCCAAAATGGTCGGCGGCGGCCGGTACCCTCGGTGTAGTTGTTGGAAGGGCCGGGTCCGAAGCGATCCTCCTTCTTGTGGTGACGGGCAAGGAGGAATTGCACGACGGCGGTGATGAGGAAGAGGAAGATGTTTAAGATTGCGACAGCGAAGACGGCCGTGTTGAGACTGCAGACGTAGCCCCAAGTGCCGGCGCCAGGGGCGTTTTGGTTGCTGCGTCCGACGCCTAGAGGGGTGATGACAATGCCGCTGCATGAGTTGGCTCCATGGCGACTGTAGTAGGCGATGGCCGCCATGCAGCCCGCGAAGCAAATGTCGAGGAAGATGGCGATCCAGGCGAAGAAGGTCACGCCACCCAGACAGAGGGTGAAGAGGATACCGAAGATGGTGTACAGCACGGCGGCGCCAGACATGCCCTCAACCGCCTTCTCCCATGTTGGGATGAAGAGGTGCTTCGTCGAAAGGACGGACAGGAAGTATGAATAGATTCCAAGAATGATGGCCGCACAGCTGAACTCGAGAAGGCGTAGGCCAGTCTGGCCGAAGCGCAGGAAGACTCCGCCTCCTGCCATGGTGAATCGATGGGGTTGGGAGTGAGGAGTGAGAAGTAAGGAGCGAGGAGCGAGGTGCTTGTTGTGTATGGAAGTCTGGTTGTTGGTGTTTTGATCGGACGAAGGAAAGAAAGTGGCAACACGAGGGTGCTTGGGCTCTTTGTAGTTTCTGCGAGCAACGGGTGGTGTGGTCTGTGTGTTGATCTGATCTCCTTTCTCAACCAAGTTTATACTTCGTCGTGCTGGGCGTCTGTGACGTGGAGGCGCTGGACCTGCCTATCATTTCCCTTTGGGTCTGTTCTACGCGCAAATCAGGGAAACAGTGGGAGTGCCGATGCTGATTGGCCCGAGAGGCAGCTGCGCCACGCCAATGACATCAGATTCAGCCTATGACGGTGCCAAGGTCACAGCCACACGGATCACCATTGGCTCGATCCCCTTAACGACCATACCCGATCTGGCTCCTGCGGCGAAAATTGCGACAACAAGCTCCACATGCCAAGATGCACCCGCCACACCTTGAGGTGTCACGCCAGCGTCACACACTCCACCCAGACACGGCGCCTTGATTTGGGTCCCAGCAGACTCAGTAAAAGTATATCCCTCTTTGTCTCTCGGCGACAGAGTTTTCAGTAACCCGTAGAAAAAGCCAAGAAAGCCTGCTCGAATGAAAGTGTCATGGTTTGCGTGACAAGTAGACAAGGGTTCTTTGGAAAGATCTCGGCTCGCGAAAGAAAGTCCTGACGTCAAACGACGCTCAAAGTCCTTGGGCAAGATGGCTACAAACTCTTGCTGGTTAGGTACTGCCTGCGATCAAACTTTTTATTGGATCTGCATAGTACCTTGCAGCTGGATGTGTGGCCAATCAATGCCCAGAACTCACGCGAGTCCTTTGTACACTCTCAATCTCACCCACAAAGAGCATAAGCGTCTTCTCAAAGCGTCTGACGGTGGAGAGACCTGGGACCACGTGGACGACGAAACGGCGCCGAGTTCTGGCGGTACCGTGGAGGACGAAGAACATCACTCCGCGTGCCGCAGGCTCCAATGCCAGAATTTAATCTCCACATGGGCGAACGAATGAATACGTAACGCAGCCTGATAAGTGAAGGGCAGCCACCAACGATTACGGAGACAATATGTCTTATCTGGCCAACCATGCATTTACCTATGGAGTAATAGAACTTCACAGTAAGACAGCTTCAGAGTAATAGAAATCCACAGTCCCGGCCGTCGCTTCTACAGCTCATTCCGTAACACCACGAGAATGAGAGACATTAAGGCTCTACTACAGCAAAATCATTAGGCCTATTTCGTAAGAGCCGCATACTAGTTAGACAAACTAACTCTAAATAGGAATGGTGTGATATAATTCCACCCTCAGAGATCCGTTTACTTCCTCCATATCCCCCCCCCTCCGGACCCCCCTCCGGCCCCTCAACCCTCCGGGGAAATCGCTTCCCCAACCACCACCGGTATGATCCCGCTTTTGCATCAATTTGCATCCCATCGGCAGACCCCCGTGCAGTCGATTCCTCATATGGTAGGTACCAAAGGGGTCAATGATGGTCGAGCTGATCCGGGCAAGGACGGCAGTTGGAGAAGAAGACCTTCTGCGTCACCGATTCGCCTCTCCGGAGAGGCGGCGCGGGAAACGAAGTCAAACAGTTCTCAAGATGAATTTTCTGGTGTGAAGTGTCTCGATTTTCCTTCCTCTGGCCACATATCAAGTACTTAGTAGTCCTTGCTCCCGGATTGACCGCCGCCGCCGCCGCCGCCGCCACCGCCGTTACAGCAGTCCTCTCCTCTCACACGCAACCAAACGATGTCGTACCCACAAGAGACATTTACTCAAACGAGGCTGCAGTCGGCGTCGTCACTGATCCAACGGCGACGCGAGGCGGTCTCGGGCAACACGCTCGTATACCAACTCGAAGTACTGAAGAAAACGGGACGGTACGACGCCTTTCGATTGAAATGGAACGACCTGTACTCCGGCCCGCCCGACGTGTGGCCGGTGCCGAGCCACCTGTTCTGGGACAGCGACGTGGCCAAGTGGATCGAAGGGGCGTGCTACTTCCTGCACGACGAGGAGCAGCGACGGCGGCATGGGAAAGTCGAGTCGGCCATCCATGAACTGGTCGACATGATCGGCTCTGCGCAGCAGCCCGACGGCTACATCAACATCCACTACACGGTCGTCCAGCCGGGGAAGCGGTTCACCAACCTGAGGGACATGCACGAGCTGTACAACGCGGGCCACCTGATCGAGGCGGCCCTGGCGCACGAGGCCCTGTTCAAGACCGACCGGCTCCTCTCGCCCATGCTCAAGTACGTCGGTCTCCTGTGCCAGACCTTCGGCCCGGACCAAGGCCAGGTCCACGGGTATCCGGGCCACCCGGAGATCGAACTCGCGCTGCTGCGCCTGTACCACCGGACGGGCGACCCGGCCCATCTGGCCCTGGCGCGCTTCTTCATCACGGAACGAGGGAACCCCACGGGCGTCGACGGCCGGCACTTCTACATCGTCGAGGCGGAATCCCGCGGCGATGACCCGTACCGACGACCCTCGTACTGGCCCTCGCAGGACTGTCTGTGGTACTACCAGGCACACCTCCCCATTGTGTCGCAACCCACCATCGAAGGCCACTCGGTCCGCGCCATGTACCTTCTCACCGCGGTGGCGGACCTCGTGCGCACCGAAGGGCCCGCCAACAACAACAGCAGCGGCAGTAGCAGCCAGCACGACCAGCTCCTGGCGGCCGTGTACCGTCTGTGGAACAACATGGTGGCGCGCAAGATGTACGTGACGGGCGGGATCGGGGCGATCAAGCAGTACGAGGGGTTCGGGCAGGACTACTTCCTGCCGCAGGGCAGCGACGACGGCGGGTGCTACTCGGAGACGTGCGCGGCGATTGGCGTCATGATGCTGGCCCAGCGCGCCCTGCAGATCTCGCTCGACGGCGCCCTGACCGACGTCATGGAGCTGTGCCTTTACAACGCCGTCTTGACCGCCATGTCGTGCGACGGCACCCAGTTCACCTACGTCAATCAGCTGGCTTCGAGCGACGCCGATCCCTCGAGGCGCGAGGAGTGGTTTACCTGTGCCTGCTGTCCGCCGAATGTGCTGAGACTGCTGGGTTCGATCGGTGGCTACGTGTGGGATTGGTCCGAGTGTCCGTCGACGACGATGACGACGACGACGACGACGACGACGGCACCGACGGGCGGGAGCCACAATGGGACCAACGGTCGTGGATGCGCCCAGGTTGAATTTTTGACCGTCAACGTCCACCTCTTTGTCCCGGCCACGCTGGAAATCAAGACCGAAGCAGGGTCACACGTCGAGGTCGAGCAGGCATCCGAATGGCCATGGAAAGGTGACATCAAGTTCTCCATCCGTCAGATCGAACCAACCTCGCGCGCCGTCGGGGTTGGGGTCGGCCTCAACATCCGGATCCCATCGTGGGCCGCCGACTCCTGGACTTTGAGCCCCGCGGCCACCGCGGATCCCTCGACGAGCGCCGCCTTATCCAAAGGGTATTTGCATCTCCCACCCAGTTACACGTCCACGAACGCCGAGTTCACGCTCTCGATCCCGTTGGCTCCTCGGCTGCTGACGCCCCATCCCGCCACGAACCAAGACACGCTGGCCATCGCCCGCGGGCCGGTGGTGTACTGCGTCGAAGACGTCGACAACCCCTGGGTCAACGACGGTGACCATTTTAAATCCGTCGTGCTTGCGCCGGAGCCTAACATTGGGGAATTGGAAATCCTCGACGACCTCACGGGGGATGAATACGTGGGACTCACCGTCTATAATGGAGCGGCCGT